>CM052314.1:3440532-3469801 GCA_028455605.1 Lasioglossum malachurum
AATGGGTAATGTCAGCATTCTACTATATCATTCTTCTTCTACTTGACGACAAGTATCTGGTCGGTGGTGGAACTTTTACCGGTGTGGTACATCAGATCACTGTAAGCTCCACGTTATCCCCGCGCCCAGTCGCGTCCGGTTACTGGTCTCGCTGAATAGCACGGGGGCTGGCAGTCTTTAATAGTATCTCGTCGGTGGCTGGGCCAATAACGAAAGTTTAAAAGATGTGTTTGGTAAGCTTGTATAAATCATGGAAAATTGCAATTTTTATTCGGAGACGTCGAATAAATCCTCGATCTATTTGACAAATAAAACCACTATGCACAGTCCAAATTCTATCGGCTCGTATCACTTTCATGAAAAAATTATGAAAAATAAACAAGATCTGCAATTTACTCGAGTTGGCCGAAATTATTCGAAAGTTATTCGCAGTTTTCGAATAAATAAAAATAATAGATGAAAATTTTATTCGAAATTTCATTCGAATAAATTCTCGACGAATAAATTTATTTAAATAACGAGTCGAATAAAAGATACATTTTTATAAATAATGCCCAACTCTGCGTCTTGGACGAAGTCGGATTCACTGTGATCTTACAATTAACCATGTTCGACGTTTTTGCGTGACTGCCTACGTTTCGAGACCTCCAAATGTTGCATCCATTGCACCCGACGAAAACGCACGCGTTCCTCGACACAATACAATAGATGCAGTCCAGTCCAGACTGGAGCTGTTACTCGATCCCATTCCAAGCTTCGATTTCAGGAACGTCGGAGGTGATAATAATGGAAGTATCAAAGCTTCAAAGGATATAGCTGGATAAGCATGGGCCAGCGGCATTGGTTTCGACCCAAAATCTAGTAATCTAGATTGTAACAAGAAAGGAACTAAAATCTTACTAGATTTTGGGTCGAAACCAGTCGAAACCATGTCGAAACATGGGTTTGCGGGCTGTCAAATGTTGCCCTTATTTCAGCAGATTTTGGCCTGGGTGTGGGCTCATTCTAAAGAGGAAGGTTCAGCGCGGTGCGCTCTGGTCATCATAGCAGTCAAAAAACTCTTTGGTGGCAGAAAAATACATTGGAATCTGCGGTTATTTTTTCTCGATTTTTCCTCTACTTTGGACACTCATATTATTAGATATAAACATCATCTCGTTAGCATCATGACCAGAGCGCACCGCGCTGAACCTTCCTCTTTAAAATGAGCCCTCACCCAGCTCAAAATATGCTGAAATAAGGTCAACATTTGACAGCCCGCAAACCCATTTTTTTTACTCAAAATCTAGTAAGATTCTAGTGATTTTCTAGTTACAAGCTGAAGGTATCCTACCCCCCTAAGGACGAGATCATCGGTGTCGCCACTCGCCCACGACCCGTTACCGACCGGTTTTGGGCCCGTGGACCCGTTGAGCCCACTTGCCTACGTGCTGAATAGCACAGGGGCTGGCAGTCTTAAAAGTATTTCGTCGGTGATGAAATGCAGATGACGTGACTGACTTGCACCAATCTTCACGTAGGTACTTGCAACCATGTAAATCGATCCATTTGTTTACGGAGGTCGTCTGCTACTTCATCGTATTTTACCAGTGTTTTGAGGTCGAATACTATGCTCTGAATTGAGTTTTTATGTGACTTTAAACAGGAACAGAGCAGCAATGCCGGGAACTGAAGTTAGTATCGTCAACTTTTGCATAAATACGCATTTAAATGTAGAAAATATAGTTAAGTTTTCATTTGACAGTTCTACCTGTCAAACCGTGTGAATATTATTCTTCACATCACAATCGAAGATAGAAATCTACTTGATGAATCGGATCTCTATCTTTGTTCTTGTATCTTTTCTTTTACATATTTTTTAATGTATATTAAAATGATATAATTTATATAGGACAACACGACGGAACTAGGGGAAATAGAAAACGTCAGGGTTGTGGTCCGTGTTCGACCTCTAAATGGAAAAGAGTTGGATGGGCATAGCAAAAATATAGTACACGTAGATACTATAAACAGTGAAATAACTGTTGAAAATCCCAATGCTGTGCAAGGAGAACCACCAAAAGTTTTCTCGTTTGATGCTGTCTTCGACACCGATTCGACACAGGTCGATATTTATAATGAAACAGCAAGGCCTATCGTCGACAAAGTTCTACAAGGATACAATGGAACCATATTTGCATATGGACAGACTGGCACTGGTAAAACTTATACCATGTCAGGGGCTAAGACATCTCCCCAGCTTAGGGGTATTATCCCAAACAGCTTTGCACATATCTTCGGATATATAGCTAAAGCTCACGACAATCAGAAGTAAGTTAATTAAATTGATCACAGATTTTATAGGTTCCCTAAGTAATAAAGTATCTGAAACAAAGCTTGTATTTCAATTTCAATTATAGATTCCTTGTGCGTGCAACATACTTAGAGATTTACAATGAAGAAGTTAGAGATCTATTAGGTAAAGATCAAAATACGAGACTGGAAGTGAAAGAAAGACCAGATATCGGAGTGTTCGTCAAAGACCTTAGCGGTTACGTCGTAAATAATGCAGACGATCTTGATAGAATAATGTCTCTTGGTAATAAAAATCGTAAGTATATTGTTAAAAATGATCAAGTTACAAAAATCGTATAATTTCACAGTGTACACACAATTTTATCATTTGTAATGGACTGGAATTACTTGTTCTTCCAATGTGTAGGTGTTGTAGGAGCTACAGCAATGAATGTATCAAGTTCTAGATCCCACGCAATATTTACAATCACAGTCGAATCTAGTCAACTTGGGGAGGATGGTGAACAGCACGTTAAAATGGGCAAACTACATTTAGTTGATTTAGCTGTACGCAATTTCTACCATTACTCTTGCATATACAGGGTGCGCCATATTTTATGTCGATATGTGAATATTGAATAACTTTAAAAAAAACAACCGATTTCCATATATGAGGTATTTTTATTTAATTTGGTCTTTTACAATTTATTTGGACTAGTTTTTGACTTTAGACTTTAGTTTAGTTTTTGGAGTTTAAGACTTAGTGGCCGCCTTTATTGGCCAAAGCAAAATGTGACCTTTTTGCTGCGTTTTCCATAACTTTTTCGAGCATCTCGGGCGGTTTAGCGATGATTGTGGCACGAATGTTTGCCGTGAGCTCGTCAATGGTCTCAGGCTTGCTAGCGTACACTTTGCTTTTCAAATAACCCCATAAAAAGAAGTCCGGAGGGGTCAAATCTGGAGATCTGGGGGCCAGTCAATGTCGCCATTTTTTGACACCACACGTCCACGGAATTTTCGTTGCAGAAACTGCTTTGTTTAATTTGCAGTGTGGCATGACGCATCGTCTTGTTGAAACCAGTAACCGCCCAGATTAAAATTGTACTGAATTGACGTTACAAAAACATGTTTACTCAAGTCAATCGGTTTATAAAAAGTTATTCAGTCTTTACATACCAACATAAAAGATGGCGCACCCTGTATTTTTCAAAAGACATGTGCTAAATTGCTATATTGTATCGTATCAGGGTTCAGAAAGACAAAGCAAAACAAAAGCTACTGGAGTTCGTTTAAGAGAAGCAACAAAGATTAATTTGTCACTTTCAACATTGGGTAATGTAATATCTGCATTGGTCGATGGTCAAAGTTCTCATGTGCCTTACAGAAATTCGAAATTGACACGATTGCTTCAAGACTCGTTGGGTGGTAATTCAAAGACGCTAATGGTAATATCTGCATGTTCTGATGGTAATAGTAATTTATTCAGTACTGGCTTATAATTGACCATTTAAACCATCACTTAAATCCAGTGCGCGAACGTGAGTCCAGCAGATATAAATTACGACGAATCCATAAGTACACTCCGTTATGCGAACCGTGCTAAGAATATTAAAAACAGAGCGAGGATTAATGAAGATCCAAAAGATGCTTTACTTCGTCAATTTCAAGTGGAAATTGAACAACTGCGTAAACAATTAGAAGAGAATGGTGCAGAGATCTCCGAATCTGAGGACGAGTCCGAAGATTCTGAAGCAATGGGAGAAACCAAGCTAGAAAAGAAGGCTAGACGTAGAAGAAGTCAAATATTAACAATGGAAGAGTTAGAAGACAGAGACGCAGACTCCACTGAAAAAATTGACAAAGCTGAGCGAGAGGATAAAAGTCCAGACGACAAAGATGTTATAGAATTGAAAAAAACTCAGTAAGTTTTTAAACGTTAATCTCAACAGCAAGGTATATACAAAATGTTAATTTTTTATAGGAACGAGAAGGAAGCATTGCGAGAAAAAATGCAAAATTTGCAAAATAAAATTTTAGTTGGAGGTGAGAACTTGTTGGAAAAAGCTGAAGAGCAAGAACACTTATTAGCTGCTGCAGCAATTGAACTTGAACAACGTAAAAGCAGAGAAGAACAACTTAAAAAAGCTATCGAAGCAAAAGAAGCTGAACGCATCGACATAGAAGAGAAATATTCTTCCCTGCAAGAAGAAGCAGCTGGAAAAACAAAAAAATTGGCCCGTGTATATACAATGTTAATGTCTATAAAAGCAGAATTATCTGATTTACAGCAAGAGCACCAAAGGGAAATGGAAGGGCTCTTAGAAGGTGTCAGAGGTATTGGAAGAGAATTACAGCTTCAAGAATTAATAGTAAATAGTTACATTCCTGTTCAATATCAAGTACGTAAAATTTTATATCAATATGTCAATATTTATAATATTTAATTTTATAAATATAAACTCATGAAATTAATAGGACCTGTGCTTACAGTAGTAAGAGTTTGACTTTTTTGGGAATATTTGTACAATACATTTCCTATATAGTTATAAGAAAAAATTTGAATTAATTAACACTTATTTTATTGAATTACACACAATATGTAAATTATTTGAATCAGGATTTATCTCCATTCTGTACTTATTAATTTTATTCCAATTACAGACAATGATTGAGAGATACGTTCATTGGAATGAAGACATTGGAGAATGGCAATTGAAATGTGTAGCATATACTGGTAATAATATGCGCAAAGCACAAGCAACTCCACCCGTGGGAAACAACAAAGATGTAGGTTTCATGTCTGATCGTACTGGATAAATAAATATAGGAGTATTTATACCAATTTCTCGTTATAGCAAACGCAACCAGATATGTCGAATATATATCTTTCTTACAACACTGGAATTGACAATACTTTCGCGCAACCGAAAAAAATAAGAGGCCGATCTGGAGTTCCTAGGCCAACTACTGCACATAAACGTACTCCGCATTAAAAGTATATTTAAGCTATAAATTGATAGAGATATTTATTTTTCACCGAGTACCTTTTTTAGTATTTTTTCAGAGTATTATA
The DNA here is from genome assembly GCA_028455605.1 of Lasioglossum malachurum. Taxonomy (NCBI): domain Eukaryota; kingdom Metazoa; phylum Arthropoda; class Insecta; order Hymenoptera; family Halictidae; genus Lasioglossum; species Lasioglossum malachurum. The sequence continues at coordinate 3,445,880 of CM052314.1, forward strand.
TTTATTTTTGTTTGTATCATTTGTACAAGGAGCGTATACTACATGTACTTATATATACTTACTCTTATTTTAAGCCACTTGCGTTTAATCCCATTTCAAATATTGTACGAAAGAATAGAATGATATCTCTCGATATCTTTCATTATTATAAAACTATAGGTATAATATGAAACTACAACAATGGAAAAGAGAACATAAATCTTAATTCGTATTGGTTAATAATATACATTCAATCGTCTTGCGTGTAGATGTAAAAAGAAGTTGTGGATAAATTTGTTTCAGGAGTGATACACCTTGAATTAGTAGAATCAAATGTTATTTTGGTTAGAGAAACTTTATTGTTAATTATCAAAATTACAACACCTGAAATGAATTGTCATGGTATAGTAAGACATTAGGTTTTTATTCATTTCTGTATCTCTCTGTGATGTTTGTTAAATATTTGACGACGAAGTTTAATTTAATAATGAATATGAATTCATAGAAAGTATACATTTTCATATTTAATAGCATGCAACCTAATTATTACTATTACTAAATAGAAAGTTGATCTAAAGACTTTAGAGTGGAAAATATGTACTGTACCTGTCCGATAAGAAATAAAATGTTTTGCTCTACATGAAAATATTAGGTACATATATAATTAAAGGAATGGGAATGCAATATTTATAAAATAATTGTGTTAGCATAGTTGCGTCTTTTTACATTGCCATTCGCGTATACTTTGATAAGAATTAGATTTTTTAGCACGACGATAATACTGTAGCATGTATTTCATAGTATTCTTTAGTCGACAGTATTTTACAACAATCATTTGGAAAATACACAATCGTTTATATTTTTCTTTCTAAGTTCCAGATCATTTGTTAACAAAAACATTGAAATTAGATGAAAATAATTGAGATTATTCTATAATCTCATATTGAGAAAATATAAAGTGTATTCTACAGTTTTATCCGTCTATATCTTGAATTATATCGAAGCACGTACATTCTTTAATTACTGTGATAATAAAATGCTTGTATTATTTTTAATTAATTTTACTGATTATTTGAAATAATCAAAATAGTTGAATACTTGTAATCATTATTGTGTGCATGTTATGCTTTTTTATATATATAGGTATAATTTACGAAATAAACATGAATTATTATAATATGTTTATCTTGTTTCAATATTTATTTATAACATATATTATAAAAAATCTATATTAAGTTTCAATAACAAGAAAGATTTGATTTATTGTTTTTTTCACTTCAAATACTCTTTAATCCATCGTCTTATGTAGTAACGGTGATAATTTCGTGTTAAAATTACACTGCGAGGATCCTCTTTATGACTGCCTCTTAAATCAAGATGATGTGCACCTTCCGGAATTATTATTGCAACTGCGGATACGGATAAATTCCTTACTACTCCACCACCAGTCCATGGATCCATTAGGCCATTACTAAACGAACATAACAATTATACATTACAAAATGAAAAATATTCCTAAATTTCTCTGCAATGTTTTCTTCTGGATAGAATTGCATAATACTAGTAATATGTACCTAAATACTATATTTGTTGCTGTTGACAAATCTGTACATCCATATTGTTCACAAGCTAAATTTGGCTGTGGTTTTACAGAGAATTTTTTCTCACAATCCTTTGCATATTCATTAAAATCCCATTCTTCACGTTCGAACATATCATTTATCCCGGTTGAACACATAGGCATTACCATTTCTGTACAAGCTTGATAAGGCCAACCAATAGCATCTAAACTCGAAGACAAATCAGTATCATTTATATTTAAACACTTCGTGTCACCAGTGTAATTAGTATATACATTAATTGCTTGATATATGGCTAGCAGTAAGTCTTTCCCTGTTAGCGATTCGTTTGTTAGATGCCTGCATACAGCCTACAATAGTAATTAAATGTTCAAGCTATAACACAAGAAAGTTGAGTACAAGTTATGTTTATTAAATTATTGATAAGAATTAGTACACCTACATTAACTGGATAAGCAGGTAAAGGTGCCAAGAAATTAGCTTTGTATGGATAATTCATCATGGCAAGGTTTCCGTAAATATCTTCCAAATAATCTTTTAGTTGTTTCACTTGAGAATTATTCTTTAATGGTTCGCATAGTTTCCAGTTATCTGATAACCACGTTTTTCCTGCATCTATTAAAAAGAGTGACAATCCTTTTAGAAGCATTGTATAAAATATACAGGATGTTCAGCATCAGGTAGAGAACAATTTAAGGATGATTTTTCATAACAATAAAAGTTGGAAATACTGGTAGATTTTTTGAAAATATAATCGAAATCATAATTTTCTTCCAGCTGTTGCTAAACACTCGACAGGGTGTGTCCATTAAATGTCACCATTTTTTAGGCATTTCCGGTAGTGTAATTAAAAAATGTTTTAGACAAAAGTTTCTCAGTACTTGGTGAGCTACATGTTCGCATATTTTTAAATCTCAAAAAATGCTTTTTACGTAAAAAAGTAAAGGTCACTAGACTTTTTTAAATGGCACCATATGTTTTGGACGTCATAGGGTTGTTGGTAACGTCGAGACGAATTCTACAGTGTATTACACCATGACCTTGAAATGACCTCAAACTCGAAAATACCACACCAAACAAAATTTTAAAACTTAACGGACAAATCCTGTATATTCAAACTTGAACGGTATTAAAAAATTAAAACCCGTCTAATATCGGAAAATGTATTCTCCCCTATAGATTAAACGAGTATAGTGATGTTTTGAGCGGCCATAAATAATTAATTATCCAGACCTGTCCTATATAATGTTTAAATATGTAGAATACAGAAAAGGAAATTGATTTATTACCACTAGATACTACATTGTTAATTGCAGTCCATGACTTTTTAATATTGTCTGGGCAATTTGGATGAGCCATTTTAAAATCTGAACTTAGTATTCGATTAAAAGATCCACAGTCTACAATACCAGTGAATTGAAGGATTGGAGCTGAAGCTGCAATTGCTCTGAAACATAATTTTCGATTTATATCATAAGTTATGTATATAGTATCAAACATTTATACATTATTACTACGAATTTCTTTAATTACTGACCCCTGCACAATATGAGGATACTTCATACGAATCCATGCACTAAGCATGCCACCATATGAGCCCCCGAAGACAATCACTGGACTCTGTTTATATTTTTGTGAGGATCTTAAGTATTGAATAAGGTCAACATAATCTGCTAAAGCCTGTTGAGATGTTAAGTATCCTAAATGTTTAGAATCGTTATAAGATTTATTACCATATGGCATAGATTCTCCATAATAACGATGTTCAGCAAAAATTACTAATGCATGAAATTCTGCTGCAATTTCCCACATAAATCCCTGCAAAAATAATATTCAATTTATCATTTAAAAGAAGATAATCATAAGAAATTAATTAAACATCATGTAACATATTAAAAATTTCATTTCTATGATTCAATCTTACCGTATTTTGGGCAAAAACCTCAATGTTACCCTCATTGCCGGTATAAAAGAAAATTGGTGGAGCATTCTCTTGTTGCCAAGTATCATTTATAAGGTACCTTAATTTGAACCTATCTTCAACAGCAAAACTGAAGTGATCCACCTACAAAATAAAACTCAGTTATTCTATTTATCTACCCAAACAAATTTACACATTTAAAAAAAGCTTATAAATATAAATAAAACAAAAGCACATTTAAATTCGTCCAGCTTAAAGTAAAACTTTAAGTTCCATATTTTCTATATCCTACTAAAAAATGTTAAATTTTACAAACGCGTGAATTAGTCATAATATATTCAAATTGCATAATTATTGTAAAAGTTCAATGAATAAGAAAAGTTATGAATACATACCGGCATTTCAATCGTTTTAATTTCATACTTGTAATTCGCATTGTGTAATTCTTTCTTAAAATCACTATTAAATCTATGTGACAAAAATCTTGACGAAGAAGGTTGCCACAACATAAAAAATATTACAAGTAAAACATATTGAAACTCCATTGCAATCTATCGCAAATAAGATTAAAGAAAAAAACAATAATTTTCACATCTGTATATGTAATAACATATGACTGGCGGCAACATGAAGAAGCGAAACTGACATATGTACAATGTGTACAATGCAGATTCTCACAACAAATAACAACCCTCTATTATAGCTGATTATATCTAAATACAGTGCTACAATATTTCCATATTTCAAATAACCATAGTGATACAGAATATTCAATGTTTTTATTAGGCAGTTTCTCAGATTCTTTTATCAAACTAAAAATCATGAGTATATATACAGGGTGTCACAAAACTCCTGCAAAATCCGGAAATGGGAGGTTCCTGAGGTCGCGAACAACATTTTTGCAAAGGAAAATGTCGCTTCAAATGATCTCAGGAACCTCCCATTTCCGGATTCTGCAGGAGTTTTGGGACACCCTGTATATGCACAGTAATATAATTTATAGTCATTTTATATCATGTCACATTTTATAGAAATTAGGATGGAGAAAAAATATTTTTTATTTATTAGAAGATACATATGTTTTGTTGTATTTTACAAATTTGTAGATACCGTATGTGGATAAAGATTTGCAGTCTAGTAATAATATGCAAGACGTCAAACTCCGTCTATGTCTATACGAAGTCTTCGCACGAGGACTCCATTTTCTATTTCATATACGATATGTATTAATTAGTCGTGTAGCCGTAGCCTTCGTAATTCCGTAATAACCCGGACAGCGTTTTACTCACGATGTTTCCGAAATGCATTGGAAGGTTCCTGTTCAGAAATCTTAATTCCTCTAAGTGTAATGTTCGTAGTATGTCGCAAACACCCAATGTTCATTCCAAAGAAGCACTTGGAAAGCATATGAAAGTTCAGGTTAGCGGTGCTCCATTACTTTTCGATATAACGATAAAAATTTATTTACTTCATATATCATCTATATTTTCACTCAGTCTGATCAATTTGCTCTTAAAAAGCGAAAACTTCAATTTTATTAATCGCCTGTCGCTCGTAAACGAATCGTGGTAGTTGGTCAAAGAAACGTTTATTAATGTAGGGTTGGGTCCGTGCAGTGAGAAAAATGAAAGACAACATTTTCGTTGACGTTTCCGACGGATTGTCGCCAAATATGTTGCAAATTGTTATACCGAAATCCAACAAAACGGAGAAGTTGAGATACGGTTGTAGTATTGCGGCAGAAGGAGAATTAGGTTTGGCTCCAAATGGTAAGATTGAGTTGCACGCTAGCAATGTTACAGTAATCGGTGAATGCGATGTTATGGATGGGTATCCGTTTGCTCCAAGGAAACAGTACAATGACGAATACGTTAGACAATATTTACACTTGAGGCCAAGAACTAGAGCCTTCTCTAGTTTACTCAGGCTGCGAGGTCTAATGTCTGCAGCCATTGGAAGTTATTTTGAAGATAGAGCATTCGTTAATGTACATACCCCAGTTTTAACTTCGAATGACTGTGAAGGTGCTGGTGAATTGTTTTTAGTAAAACCATACTCCACAGACATATTAAAGAGTATGAAAAGGGAGGGTATGACAGAAGAAGAATCTTATTTCAATACTAAAGCTTTTTTAACGGTTTCTGGGCAACTGCATTTAGAAGTTGTTGCAAGGTGAATATACAACACAATTGTGTGAAAGACAGATAGTAGAATTGTTAAAGATACATGTACATTGATTGCTAAACTTTTTCAGAGCTCTTACGAAGGTGTACACTTTCGGACCAACTTTCAGAGCTGAAAATTCTAAGTCAAGATTCCATTTGTCTGAGTTTTACATGTTAGAGGCAGAAATTGCATTTGTCGATAGTCTTGATGATATAATGGATGAAGTGGAATCACTGATCAAATATGTCACCAAAGATATAGTTGAAAGAGGTGCTTCAGATATGAACGCAATTGGTAGTCAGGAACCAGAGTGGTTGAATCAAAAGTTTACGCGTATAACGTACAGTGATGCGATTAAGATATTAGAGAGTAACGATAAGACATTAAAAATTCCTGTATACGGAGAAGCATTTACCAAAGAACAAGAATTATTTTTAGTGGAGCAAAATAATAATATTCCTACATTTGTTACAAATTGGCCAAAAGAGATTAAACCTTTTTATATGAAAGAATGTAAAGATGATACTTCAAAGGTGAGGGGCATGGACTAAGAATCATGATGCTTTTAACTAATAAGTATTGAGTATTATCCTTTTCTTTGAAGGTTGCTGCTATGGACCTCTTAGTACCTTTAGTAGGGGAGTTAGTAGGAGGGAGTTTGCGTGAAGACGATTACGAAAAATTACAGTCAAAGTTACCTTCTACATCTAATCTCTCTTGGTACTTAGAACTTCGTAAACACGGCAATGTCCCAACAGGAGGCTATGGGTTAGGCTTTGAGAGATTATTGCAATGTGTTCTGGGCATATCTAATATTAAGGATACGCTACCATTCCCCAGATGGCCCCACAATTGCAATTTATAAATAAAGGTTTCAGTATTATTACGTACTTGATTCTTCCTGAACATAATAGCTATCGTACACTATTCAAGTACCAAAATAAAGTATCATTTAAAAGAAAAAGAGTAAAGTATTATTCTTAAAAAGGAGCTCCATGGATAAATGATTTTGTCTTTTGAGGGTAGTATTAAATGTGTTCACTCGGATGTGTAAAGAAAGCACAATTTTATTCAATTTATTTCAGTGTAATCTAAAACGTTCAATGTTACAAAGTTCCATTATACTAAGGACAAGGAGTAAACAGTAACTTTAATACATACTCACGTTTTTTTTTCTAAAAATAAGTTTTATTGAATCTCGAGATAAATCTCAACTAAAGGATAACTTTCTTATTAATACCTTTTTTTTATTTGTTCAAATAATTTTGAACTTCTAAGGTATTTTTTTCAGCAATGACGATTACCGTAAGGGATTCTTTTTAGAAAGGTAAATTTAGGATTATAAATAAGCAACCAAAGGTAGTCAGACCCCGAATAATCAACAAGATTTCTTTTTATACAACAAAATAATTCTCCTCTAGTAGTAACTGTTTTTCTTCCTTACCCAATATCGTCGCGATTATTTTAATGTTGATATTTTTTATGTACATTATAATCAACAATTTTCATATATCACACAATTTGTACATCTAACTGAATCGGGTAATATCTCACTCTTACTTTTCGCTTTCTACCTCTCTCTCTTTCTCCCTTTGCCTTTACTTCTTGCAGGACCTTGGCTTTCGTTCTCGTGAAATGAAATCGGGATTTTACACCTTTAGAAAACAATCGCATCGAGTACCTTTCGAATGTTTTTACAAAGTACAAACGGTATGAAATTCTTAGTCTCTTGTGCATATTAATGGTGCATTTCCGACAATTCTCTGTCACGAAACGCGATTGCACTTCTCGTGTTCGGGAATGCTACTTTGACCATCATATATCTCGCTCTAATTAAATCGTTTCAATTATTAAATATGTACAGTTCTTATTCTCTTTTTCGGCTTAATTAAAACTTAAAAAAATGAAGAGCTAAAGACACACACGCACGCACGCGCGTTCATACTCTCACACATACGTACAAATGCGTTGCATTACATACATTATAACTTATACGACATGATACATAGATGCATAGAAATAAGGATCATGATTAATTTTTGCACCAATAATTGGCAGTCCGAAGATAGAAATGCTCAAGGTAAAAACAGGTATATGAAATCTAACAACGAAAATACATACGCGGAACACGCACGCCGAAGAGAATGAATAGGACAATAAAAAAAGAGAATAAAAAAAATTCGGTCAACGTATCATCAGGTCGTATAAGTTGCACAGTTTGTGATGTATATCGCGTAAATACTTAAATTTTAAGTAACGCTATGCACAAAATACATTCGAGATATCACACGCAAACGCCTCGCGCGCGTTCCATGCATACACGTACACACACGCATGCATCTCAAATATGTGTAATATATTACAGGTACTATTTACATAATCGAGCAGAGCCCCGACAACTCTTGCCCTCTTTCCACGGGTGGTAAATTGGACAATTTTCTACCTTGCAAAGCAGGTTTCACGGAGGCAGGCACCAAAGGTTCCGTTGCTTCTTCAACGGGTGTCTCAACTACAGGTTTCTCCTTCTCCTTGGATTCTTCCGGCTCTTTGTTGATACACAACGGCTTCGTAATGTTAATTTTGATGCGAGATGGTGCCGCTGGCATAGCTGCGGGCGTAGAATCCAATTCTACGTTTCCATCTATAGAACTTTTCACGGCAGCGTACGTTGTGTCGACCGATGCGGGTTCTGCGATTACGCTCTCTTCTGGATCTAATTGTGGAATTATTCCAGGAATTTTGAAAGATTAGTACACATCAAATTGCATTTCAAACGGTGAGCAAAAGAAATATTAAAGCATAAATGTTCTGCAATTAAGTTTGTAAACTGTTCGAGAACTCTCGAACACCATCGTCGATTTTGTTCTAAATTAAATATGTTGTAGTCCATGTGAAATTAGGGGGGGGGGGTTCAGCTCAATCGGATAAACAGTTCCCGAGATAAAAATTCGTAAGCGAGGCCCGTTTTCGCCGAAATAGGCAAACATTGAAAACTTTGAAGGCCTACCATTTCTAAAAAAATTCGAAACCGGCAAAATGATGACTTAAACCTCCCCTAATTTCACATGGACTACAACATATTTCATGTAGAACAAAATCGACGATGGTGTCTGCAAAAAGTAATCGATTTGGCATGGAATGACCCTATATCGTAATTATACCGATAAAAATATCAAACATACCTGGTTCCGGATCAACAGGTTCCTCTTTCACTTCCACGTTGCTGAAATCAACACCGCCGTAATCGAATTGCCCTTCTTCCAACTGCTCCTCGGGTTCGTCGATTGGCTCTTCTTTAATTTTAATATTTTCAAAGGAATTATCAATAGTCTCTGATTGACATCCTTCCATTTCAGTCGTAGATACACCGTCTTTATCTACGTTTTCAGCATCAACAGATTCCTCGTTATTGTTTTGCGATTCTTGATCTTCTTCTACATTATCGTTCTGTTCTGTGTCCATCGCGTCTACAACCGCAGCTTCATCTTCTTTATGAGTAGCTTCAGAAGATTCTTCCTGAACGATTCCTTCCATCATTTCATCGGTTGCTTCTGTTGTTTCGTTTTCGGCATTCGACGTAGCCGCGTTTGATTCTTCAGTCTTAAGTTCATCCACGAGAGTTTCATCGGAACTTTCCTTCTTTTCATCCTCCATTTCTTCGATGGTTTCCTCGAGCGCTAGCGCTGACTTTTCCAAAGCTCTCTGGTGACGTGGAAAGAAAAATGGAAAGTATTAGATTTCGATTTGTTAAGGAGTATATCAGTCCAAATGTGTGTTGCTAGTAACTATAAACGTGCAACAAAGAATTACGGAAGTAAAATTTGTCATTTCCACTCTCTACATTGTACTAACGTATATACAGGATTATCCATAGTATGTGAACGTCACTTGAGGGTTCGCCTCTCAAAAACAGTAAAATAAGTTGTACATAGTATTCGCTCTCAAAAACAGTGAAATAAGTTGTATATAGTATTTTAGGGCTGTTTCCATTACGATGCAATATGTACTTAATAAGTTTCAATATATATATATACATATATATAAATAATTTTACCACCATTGTGTGTGTGTCATTATTACGTTTTCAAAATTCTAAAAATGAACACGAACAAGAACTGAGTAGCACATTTACATATATCTGTATGAACAAAAATTCTATGGAAAGGAAAAAGATGAACTGAAAGATATATTGCAGCCTTTACTTTACGTTCCTCAGTGCCTAATTACTTCCACTATATCTATACGTGAAGAAACAGAGTGCAATATATTAATTATTATTAATAAGCACATACCACAAGACTCTTTTCCTATTTTTTTGTAAGAATGCAACAAATAGAAAATTCGTTAATAAACTTATTCCCATACGTAATTGCTCGAATATATGACGAAAAATTGTCAACACACACCCTAAAACAAGAGAAAAGGTACAAACCTTGTAGTCCTCTAGACACAGTGGATGGTAATTCTTTTCTTCGAAATTAATCGCCGGTCTTAAATGCCACTCCTCCTTCTCTTCGTTGTAAAATTGTTCAAATGCATCATGGCACACTTGGCACCTGGAATCCTCGTCGGATCCAGTAGGAACACTAGGTTGCAATGCTTCCTGAGGAGACTCTTCAGCTGTAATACCTTCTGTATCCGCTGTTTGCTTTTCCGTTTCGAACCAACTTTGTGCTGAAAGAAAAAGAAAATGCGTTAGACATTTTAATTATACGAAATACAAGTCACATACTGTAGAAGTATACAATTTTTAAATCCTGTACCTCTATCTTCCAGGTCTTCGATTTCCTCAAATTGTATCCAATCGCTAACATCGTAATACCATGGCCGTGAATGAGCTTTCCTGGCAGAATCCCTTTCTCGTCTGTTCTGTCTGAAATGCCAATCCAGATGATGACTGTACCGAGTTGCCAATTCTGGCGCGAATCTAGCACCGCAAGAGCTACACTGCATGCCACTGTACAATGCTGCTGCAATCGCCGGTTGTTTACTGCAAAAAGTAAAATTATACATGTATCAACGGAATCTAAAAATGCAATCTTCACTAACGCTAAAAAACATCGATGCTAGGCATTTTCGCAGAAATATGCTTACACTTTCAGCGTCTCTGGTTTATCGAACGAGACAGGAATAATTTCCGGCTCCTTCTTTTCTTCCTCCTCTGGTTTCTTTTGCTCGGTGAGATTTGGTACAATACCCGTTTCGATAAGCCTCTGGAATAGCTCGTTCATGTTCAATGGTAACGATAATGCAGGAGCAGTTGTCGCTGGATTCTCCGCTGGTTCTGCTTGATAAGACAAACCAGACGCTGGTGCCATCGCGGATGGCAATACCGAAGATAACATATCCAACTGCAAGTCTGAAATTAAGAGAATTTTGGCTACAAGACTAATGAAACGTTCCACACAGAAATGTGCACTGAAGCTACGCCCAGGAACTCGCAAGAGGACTGCGAATATTACTCTATCAATGTAATATTTACCCGGTTTAGGAGTAGACCGAAGATCAGAGCCGTCCTGCGAGGTTGATTCCGGTTCAACGGTAGAGAATTGCGCTGGTGCAGCGGCCGCGTCCATTTTTGGTTTCTGCGTCACAATTGGCGGCGGTGTAGGTGGCGATTCGATTGGTTCCTCGCCTCTCATGCCAGCAATTTTAACGTAACCGGGCCGAACGTCTCTTGGCAACACCGAAAATCTTATAAAATGCTTCTTGTCCCTAACAATAATAGGCTTAGGCAGTCCTCCGAACTCAACTTTAAACGGACGTCCGTTCAAAAGAACTGTTTGCAGCGAGTCTATAAACTCAAGCGTATGTGGTTTTCCTTCGATTTCAAATCTGTAAAAATTCAATGGTCGTTTAATGTTACAAAATTGATTAGAATTAAAATCAAATGCGCGTAGTTATATAAAGAGAAATTACATTTGTGGTTTCGCATCCAAAAAGACCGGCACCATGTTCCTGGCATTAATGATAAGGTTAATTTTAGCAACTACCAAGTCGGTTCTCTTTACGGTACCAATCTTGACTTGCGGCGGAGGTCCTTCAAGTTTGATACTGACTTTCTTACCGCCAAGATCTATTGTTATAGGCATGCCGCCGAAATAACATTCATACCATCGGTCGTCAACATACAATTCTCTCGTTGGCGCACCTAATTTAATTCTGAAAACAACGTTAAGTCATTTATTAATTTCTGAAAGATTGTACATTAATAAGCAGACTATGCGAATATCTGAATACATACCTGTGAACTTCGCCTTCGTACATGAACTCTTTGTATTGATCATTAAATGCGCAAGTTATAGTATCTTTGTCATCGATTAAAATCCGTCTTATGCCGTCCTGGAATCCAATCTCCCTTGGATCGTCCCAATTCATGAAGACTACTCCGGTCTGTCCATAGTATCTAATTTCGCGTGGTATGTTATCAATGTTTATAGACTTCATGGTATCTCTTGCAATTTCATCTAATAATTTGGTATCTGGCGGTGGTAGTCCACGGTTGTGGACATTCGAATTCTTTGCGATTGTACTCGAATAATTTTGATCTCCATCTTCAAGATCGAATTTCGAGGACGAACTTGGCGATACATTTCTTGTGGTTAAAGAAGTTATGCTTGGGTTCGACATAAGATTCGATATTGGTCCGTTGTTTAGCATCATTGCGGGACCGTTTATGCCTGATAGTGATATGGGCGGATTAGGCATGCCCATTGGACCGATTGGACCGTTCGGTAAAAGATTCGACATGAGAGGCCCGTTTGGCCCCATAGGTCCCATCATTCCCGGTCCCAAACGGGGATTCGGACCGAGATTATGATTAAAACCACCGTGATATTGATAATCTGGTCGCATTGGCCCAAAGTGTCTTGGATTCTGCCATGGACCAACAGGCCTGAAGTCTGAATTGAAGTGTCCTTGAGGACCATACGCTGGACCTGGCGGATGTGCCCACGGTCCTGGTTGTTGCCATGGTTGATTTTGCCACCTCGGACCATTCGTATTCCGTGGAAGTGGGTGATCTTTACTCCTCATGACTTCTTTATCGCTCGATGGACTGAAGGTCGGTGCACGATCACCTGAACCAGCTATATCCAAATTTACACCTTTCTCCCAGACAATTGAACCCCCTTCCTTCTCCTTACGTTGTGCAGCTCTCAACTTGCGATCCTCGCTCATATGTAGAACCTCTTGAATCAGAGTGTTGTATTGTGTTTTAGTAATAGAGCCTTGATTCAACTGTTCGGCGGCTTGTTTCATTATTATCTCAATATTTCTGTCTTCGTTCCTTTCAGGCTTGTCATTCTCCCGCCCTCTTCGACCTGGCCTGTTATCTTGATCCTCATTGGACAGAGTTCTTCTTCTTTCTTTAGGATCATCTGGTAGCTTATTGTAAAGCCTGAGTCTACCCAGTCTGTCTCTATTACGGTCTCTACTATCCCGTTTGTCGTCAGTATTATTGGCTTGCTTATCCCTGTCGTTCTTTGATGGTGTCTTCAACTTTGCCCATCCATCTTTGCCATCTTCACCCGATATCACAGGTGGAGGAGGTGTCGGTGGCCGTCCAGCTTTCGGGTGAGTTAGAGTACGTAGATCAACATCCTCGTTTCCAAATAATCTGCAACATTAAACATGCAAAGAACAGTGTTCAGTATTTATGCCATTCTAGAAAAGTAAAAAAAGAAAAAACAAAGAGAAATAACATAAAAATACGTACGCATCAAATTTCTCGGTCTTTGTTTTCTTAGTTATAGATGGTTCCATGTGTTCTGAATTTTGCCTTTTATTGGTATTAACCGGCGGCGGCAACACGCGTAAATCTAAGTCTTCTTCTGAAAAACATTTCAAAACTATATGAATTATCTTGTTCAACAATTATCAAGTTTCATACGCATATGTTTTAATTTTACCAGCACGTAGGATCTTTGCATCCTCTTTTGCATGCTAGTTTTATGTCTTGTAAAATAATGAATCTGTGCTTTGCTCAAGAGGAGAGATACATGTTACTTATAAATAATACATGTTTACATATATTCCGACCCTTTTCAATCTTGTAATTGATACTAGGGCTGAATACCTTGTTCACAAATATTTAAAGTAAAAGGTGCAGCATTAACGAAAGCAAGTTAGGAAAACAGATCCGGGTTCTATTACATATTGATTAAGTGAACTCACCACCATCGAACATTGTAAAATCAAGTCAATATATATATATACATATGTATATACATATATATTTTCTATCTGCAATAGGCTTATCAAATATAGATGTGAAAGAATGCAAGTTATTGACTCACTCTTTTCTGGCACGGAGGCAGTTGCACCTGGAAGAGGTAGCGTTGCTCTCAAGTCTTCGTCTTTGCTGGATGACTCCAAAGTTGGTTCCGCAGCGGTTTGACCGTTTCCAGCATTTGCTGGAGACCGCTCGGGGCTAAGACTGCCGTCCTTGTTTCGCCTTACGTAATTTCTTTGTCTAGCGTTTGGACGAATTTCTTTGAACGCGGGTGGATGAGGAGGAGAGACTATCAGTGAACCAGATTGCTCCTCCTCAGTGACACCGCCGGAACTGCTTACACTTGAATTCGACTTTGTATCGTTACGCCTGGGAATTCGATATGGAGGGCTTGGACTGCGCTTTCTCGATTTCGTGTTCTTCTTTCGGTTTTTAGAGGTTTGAAAGGATTGGGGAGAGGTACGCGAGGATGGTGAACTGTCTCCACTGTCCTTTTCACGAGATTTGGACCTAACAGGACTTACGTCTCTGTCAATTTTCGGTATCTTATTCGGAGATGTCTGAGGTTGCTTAGATCGCGACTTGTTAACTATTTTCCTATGCGAGGACTTCGAGGAAGTGGAAGATTTGTCGATCGTCGAAGACGAAGAGCTCCGTGAGTTGGAGCCCTTCGAGTCTTTCGCCTTTGAATCGTTGCTCCCACTTCCTCTACAGCTCACGGACAACGTTGCCGAACTACTAATTAGCTCAGAGAGAACCTGAGAACCTTTGGAACTATTACTGTTTAGGTTACCACTACTATTACTAGACAATCGAGGGTCTTTCTTTTGACTTGTTCGATGCGACACAGCATCTTTATTTGCGTTACCACTGAAATTTTTATTGTTATTATTGTTGAGGTTCGTATTAGCATTATTGTTATTACTAGCGTTTATCGTCGCAGTATCGGAGCCGGCAAGATTTGTTGGAGACTTGTTGATAGTGCTAGTCACAGCCTGTTTCGAAAGTAACTGCTGTTTTAATTGATCTGAAAGTACAGTGTTTGTATTTGCCGCTAGCTGCGTTTGGCCTTCACCCCGCGTATCCTTTTGTGTTGGTGTACTTATTCGCTGCCGTGGATCCATGCTTGATACTGCAACATCTTGAGCTGGTGTTGTTTTTAATCTTGGATCACGAGACACAGGCTTAGCGGATGCTACTGCTATACTACTAGCTGGCGCTATTCGTGGACCATTGTTCGTCCCAGCGTTTTTCAGAAGTGAAGCAGTCGCTGCTGGAAACTAAAAAGAACAAAAAAAGTTGTTTAGAAAAGCAATGCACACTTTTTTCCGCAGGAACTCGGAATATTTTTTATGCAATTCGTTACCTGTTTTGTTACTGGTTTTGGTGTTTGAGGTGGCACCGTAAGTGCGACAGATTTTCCTTGCGTTGTGGTATCCACGCTGGGTGTAACATGGGTCGTAGCCGCAACCTAAATAAAAAATGAACATAGTTTATGAACCTCGCGTATTTTATTTCCCTTGTGTAAAAAGTCAAACTTCACTTACCAATTCAGCTTTCAAATTTCCTGCCTGTTTATCAAGTTGTCGTTGCTGCTGTTCCAAATTAGCCTTAGCTTGAAGTAATTCCAATTCAATTTTTTTCTTCTGTAACTCTAATAGTTCTCGTTGCTTCTTTAGTAATTGTTCTCGCATTGCTGCTTCTGTCGGTGTCACGGGATCACCCGGAGGCAGCTTAACAGGTGCTACAATTGGTTGAGACGCGACCGCGGTTGTCGATTGTTGAGGCTAAAAGTGATTATAAACATTATAAAATTTCTAAGGAGCACAACAGAAATAGGAGCTCTTACTACCTGGATATCCGAGTACGTCTATGGTATAACCCGATTTCCAGTTCGAAAACTGGATATAAGGATACGAGGATCAGGTACACCTCTACCGAATGCTTATGTAAATAGATCCGAGAAATAGTAAGAGCCCCTAGTACAAATTTATAAATTGATTCTTCTTACCATGGAGAAAAATCGAGGATTGACGTGAATAGATCCTGAAGAAACACTAGTAGGGGAGGCAGTGATCGGCCAGGCAGGATCAATACTTTGCACCCGTACATCCAAGGAAAACAATTTCTTTGCAGGGAAAACGTCGTTCCATGTTTGCCTCAATTTCCACATACTGGCTCGTGTGTTCTCATCCACCTGTTTATTTATGCAAAATTGATTATTCTTGGATCACCTATAGATTCTTCTAGCAAGGGAAAATGTCCATGTACAACTTTGCAAGGAAGTGATAGTGCAATAACCCAGTATTGATTAAACAATTATCTTATAACATCACAGGGGATAAGATAATCTGAAGGCTGTAATTCTTTTTCTCTTTTCTGAAGTAGATACGACATGTACAAAGTATATAATATATATACAAAAAGAACATACCTTTTCAAACACTCCACAAAATGTGTTTACAATATTTTGTGTGAAGAGATTTAAATATGCTCCGTTCACATTCTTCACAATTGAATCAATCAAATACAGAACAGGTAATTTGATGTCACTTCTCACCTATTGAAACAAAGTATATACTTTCATTTATATTCGAGTTTGAAATTATCGATGAATTGAAGCCACCATTTCATACCACAATCAATTTAATATAAAAATAAGAAAAATAGGAAAAAATGCAGTAGGTGCATTCATGAATGCTATACTTCAGAACGTTTTAACTCTTTAAAAATTAATTTATTCTGTCTCCCAACGTATTTATCTTTTAAGTATATCTGGAATAAAATAAAGGAAAGCCTATTTTCACTTTACACAAACATAAGCTTCAAACAACTATTGGGTTGGCAAATAAGTTCGTTCGGTTTTTTAGAGTGGAATAAATCACAAAAACCGAACAAACTTATTTGCCAACCCAATATATTTGTATTTCCTATAAGCAATAACTTGTAATTACATAGTTACAATATTTTTCACATGATTAAACGAAAGAGGGTATGAAACATAGCTTTGCTACTACTAAAAATAAAAAAGAATTAATACTAGATCTTTCTAAACACAAAATACAAGGAATAAATTTTGAATATACCTAGAAAGGCTGTACTTCCGAAAACCAGTCACATCCGATTTAGCTGAAACTAGGCAACTCGAAATTTAAGGCTCAACATTTTTCGAATATTGTTTTTAAGGTTTGGGTTTTTAAAATTCTCGAATTGCTAAAAATTCTTCTGGTATACATCTTTTTTATACAAAATGAGACTATTTCAGCTAAATCGGGCGTAATCGGTTTTTGGTAGTTTTGTTCCTAAAAATTATATACACAATAATAATTTATATTAAATATATATTGCAATGACTAGAGAGAGAGACTGCAGATTTTATGCATTTATAATAAAAATGGGTTGGCAAAATTTAAAAAAGGAGAACATTCAGATAATTGAAGTAAGAATTAAATGTGTTTCTGAGACATCCATCTCTTACAATCGATGGAGAAAATTTATATTTTGCATGAAGATCCACAGTCTAGTAATGACTTAAAGGCAATTTTCCGTTATACACAGAAATATTCTCTACAATGAGTAAGTTTTCTTGCAATGAATAAGTTACCTTTTGCAGATGATTCTCGACCGCTTGTACAATTGCTGGCGCATGTTCCATGTTGTCCTCTGCCAGCATAGTAAGCATATTAATCAATGGCTTGCTATTGATCGTCAGGTCGGAAAGCGATGAGATATACTCATCCGCTATTTCCTTAGACTTTGTTGACGTCATGATGTAGCCAGTTGAGAAGCGCAACAAATCTTCGTCAAATGGACAGTGGTAATTGCACTATGACATAGAGAAAGTAGGTGTTAAATAAACAAACACGTTTTTACATTATGGGAAGGCAATGAAAGGAACACGTATATATTATTCATCTTTTATTAACATATTAAATTCAGCCATGTGACTTTATTGATCTATCTTACGATGCAACTGTTGCTATGGTTTTCTAAGATACTTTTAACAAGAACAACTTCATAGACTTAACACTTCACCTAACTAGATGATCGTTAATAGTCACTCAGTGATCAAAGATTAATAATTGGAAGCTTTCTAATAACTTTCTCGATAGTGATGGCAATTTTTATTCATTGACCAATAAGTTAGTTTCGAATAACGTTTCTTTTGTTATTTTTATTTAGAACAAAATTATTGAACTTCCAGATATGGCACAGTCATTTTAAACAAACTTATTAATAGGCTTCCAGCAGGTCAAGTGTCAAGTACAATTTACACATGATTTAATTATAAATCTTTTTGTCCACAAATACGATGCTATTCAAATGTTCAAGTGTTCATATTGCGAGGATACAAATATATTCGAAAATCGTCAATATTAAAATTGGATGAACAACTGAATAAACATTAGTCGACATTACATATATACGACACCGCAGCAAAATCAAGAAACTCCAGTAAGTAAGGATTTCCTACGAGAAAGTAATCTGTGCGACGCGTCTCCTTAGCTTTCTAAGGCGGTTAAAGCTATTACACTTTTACTGAATCGTGTAGAACAAAAACGATTTAGGACATGCTCACAAAACTCCGAAAAAATAGTTTCTGGCCAAACGAGCAAACGAGATCGTTGACCTTAAAGTGAGTCCAAATTGATAAGAGGAATTTAGCACATTAACTGTTTCTATTTATGTAATATTATC
This sequence comes from Lasioglossum malachurum, assembly GCA_028455605.1. Lineage (NCBI taxonomy): Eukaryota > Metazoa > Arthropoda > Insecta > Hymenoptera > Halictidae > Lasioglossum > Lasioglossum malachurum. Next base: position 3,464,457 of record CM052314.1, read on the forward strand.
TGGAACCTTTTTCACAAGAAACTGATAGACTTTAGACACATATTGATTTTTTTTCCGTTTGCCTCGGGGTTCTACGCTTCCGAAAACTAGTTTTCGTAGCACCGTCCTCTTAATGTTCACGCACGTTCTAGAAGTTCAGCACAAATACCGAAGTGTATACGAATAGCAAGCACGCATCTGGATTTCCTGAACGCCCGTTCAGCGAACTTGAACGACATTCGGTTTCACTGGCTTCACGTGCAGCCGGCGAGTACCGCCGTGAATACCATAAGCAACACTGGCCAACATTTACCTTCTTTAACGCATTTCGAACAACAGGAATATCCCGAACCGACGATTATTTTGACTTTTCGCGATAATCACGCGGACTCCACTGCTTACACCGAACGGGATATCCACGTAAAATGGCTGCCATTCCTTTGTACCTTCTAACGGGATTACAGGTATAGAACCGTCGTCGCGATTGGTGGGTTTCCACGATCTGTCGGTTGAATTTCAGGGAACGACCAATCACAGGCCTCCTTACAAACTCTGGTACAACCAGCTTGCTTGGTAGTTGCAAAGTTTCGCGATTATCCCACACGCGTCGCTGGCGAGCAAAATTGGAGAATTTAGGCACGTTCTCATTACCGCGATTAATTTGAACATATGTATGTACAATGTACACAATACAATCTCTAGCGATTATATATATATGGTAACACTGTCCAACAACAATTTTGATGGTTCTTACAGATTTTGGATATTTCTTACAGACACTTTTACAATTTTAGGGAATCAAATTTAAAAGAAATAGACAAATTTCTCCAATTTTCCGAATTATTTCTGTTTTAATCACAATAGTTTGACGCGAGAATATAATATATATTCTTGCGCCTATATATTGGCACGATTCTGTAGAACCTCTGAAATGCAACGGTATATATATTTTGTATAACATTATAGACGATTAAATATATCGTAAACATTAATTTCATAAGTATATGTGACTTCAAAGGATGAAAAATTAGTCGAAAATAACATAACCAACAAATTAATTAATATTTCCTAATATATTAGTCACAGGATGCTGTTGCTACTAATCTTTCATATACGTTAGCAGATTTAATAAAATGTATGTTTTTCATAAAATGAAGAGAATATAAACAATTTCTAACCGGAATTTATCATGTATGGAAAATAGACGGACTAAACAAGTTCATAAGCAAGTGAAATGAAAGCATATTACAATACTGTACATGACTGTACACTGTACACTGTACACTGTACGCATATTTATGCGATATTTCAACTGAAATCAGAGATCTGCTGAAATATTTCGATTCATGTAACACGTTCACCAACATTCTGTTTGCAACACACTATATAAATTGGAAAATTCATTAGAACTTGCGTGAATGAGTAATTCGATAAAATTTATAAGCTGTTCTTTTAAGTGGGCTATTAAATAGGGCGTAATTATCTCTGCTGAGAAAAGAGAAACGCTAATGACATAATCCTTAAATTGGTCTACTCGTTACGCGTAATCTTACGGGCTCAAAACGAGGCAACGTCATGAGTCAATGAGTCAATGGCGGGGTCCGGAGAAAACGTCATTTTGACAGAATGGCAGAGTATATCGCATGCGGATCTCGATTTATGTTGATCGCAAATTCTTTTTTTACTTTGTGAAAATGAAGCGCCGTGTGTTCAGTGAACCGCGGAGAAGCGACGAACGAGGAATAATGCCGTGAATGGACATTTTTCATTGGCGCGTTCGAAAAGAAAAGTGTAGATTTTGTTCAAAGCATATCGCGCACTCGAGTTTTCGAATCGCTGTGAACGGTGAGCAATCGTATAGGATCGTGATCGTACTTGTGTCGTGCTCGCCAAATGCATCGTTAGTTTTGCACAGGACTCCTGACCGTAACACGGTACAGATGTGTGATGGAGGATTATAAATTTCTCTTTAAAGTTGTTCTCGTGGGAAACGCGGGCGTCGGCAAGACCTGCCTCGTGCGCAGATTTACCCAGGTATAAATACATACTGTTCATTAGTTTTACAATAGTCCTTATATGTTATTCGTATCGTGAATTGATGTGAAATCACTCCATAGAGAATAACGTTTATATCGTTATTCGAAATTTTCGATATAAACATAAACATCCGTCATAATGACAGTTCGGTTATCAATCTTACTGAACTTTGTAGAAATTTCTTTTTCCATACATTGTCAGTGATGAAAAAATATGTACATTGTTTGCAGGGATTATTTCCACCTGGTCAGGGTGCAACAATAGGTGTTGATTTTATGATTAAGACCGTAGAAGTTGAAAATGAGAAAGTTAAGGTATGCATGTGATGTAATACATTATGATTCATCCAATGTAGTAGCATATGCTTTTTCGAATGAGTTCATGCTACGTATAATCATTGTGGACTTTCTTTTAGCTTCAAATCTGGGACACTGCTGGACAAGAAAGATTTCGTTCAATAACTCAAAGTTATTATAGATCAGCTCATGCTCTAATCTTAGTATACGATATCTCTTGTCAGCCTACATTTGATTGTTTACCAGATTGGCTGAGAGAAATTGAAGAGTATGCGAGTAACAAAGTTCTTAGGATATTAGTAGGTATGTCTTATGTATTTTCTATAGTAAAACGTTGTTGTCATTGTTATTATTGTTATTTTTATTGTGTACGATCTATTAACAGGTAATAAAATTGATCGGGAGGATAGAGAAATACCGATGCATGTAGGAGAAGATTTTGCACAAAGACATGGAATGTACTTTTTGGAAACATCTGCCAAAGAAGCAGAAAATGTAGAACGATTATTCATGGAAATTGCAGCTGAACTCATGGAGGTAATTGAACAACAGATCGATTGATTTATTTATTAAGAAACATCTGTCCTAGGACTGAATTATATCTAGGTTAATGAATATTTTAGCAAGCACGTAGCAAGGAACTACCTAGATATGAAACAAATACAACATCGATAAATGGAAAGACAACAGCAATCGGTGATACAAGTAACTGTGGTTGTAGTCGACTTTCTTAAGTAGCTTTTATATGTAATATTAAGTCATTTAACAAAACACGAAGTTTCATTTGCTGCATATGCATGTAGGAGACTGTCATACAGTTTTTATAGACAATGGAGATTGAACATGATATTAATCAATCTTTTAGAATTAAAAAAGGAGACAATTGTCTCGTACCAGCACACCTTTGATATTGTATGTTAGCGTCTAGTGTTATATAGTATAAATTATATCGACAGTTTTGTTGCAAAAAGTATTTAATACTTGAAATGGAAAGGAACTTTAAATGTGTTGATGAATATTTGTTCAGAAAATAGTATGTTTTCATAGAAATTAATTGATGAAGACTTTTCGTTACAGTTTTATATGGCTGCTTTATACTAATAATAAATAATTTCGGGCCTGTGCTTGGGCATTTAACAACATTTCCATAAATAGAATTATACTATATTTTTTTATAGTATCTTTTGTTGTGTTGGAAAGTACAAATAAATATCTCAAATTTGATGACTGAATTCGAAGTCATCTCAGTGGATATAACGTTTTTACTAAACACTTGTAAGCCTAATATTGTCCAGAATTTTTTTAAATGTGCAATATACGTCTAAGTATTTATTACATTGCTATAAAGATTTACCGAAGCTTGGTATTGGAAAGCAATTGATTCTATACGTTTTTAACATATAGTAATTAACAAACATTATTATACAATCATTTTCTATATCGATCATAAGTGCTGATTACAATAGACGAGTACACAGTTCTCAGTAGCAGGATTTATACAACCAAAGTTTTGTTGTATTTGTTTAAGATTTTATTCATGGTTTCAAAGCAACAAAGAATTATTGCTTGTTCCATTTATGCATTGTTTAATGTTATTATTTATGAATAGTTTATTGTTGTCTATATTTTATTAATATCACAATGTTTTTAGCACATTGCTCTAGTCCTTGTACCTATTACATTGTAATAAATTTATATATAGGTATACAATAAGTATGCATTTTTATTAGATGATAATGTTCACGTCATATTTTTTTGTTTGATTTACTGCGTTTCACTACGATCACTAGATATCAAGCAAACCTAACACATTTCTAAAATACAATCATTATATGGATGATACCCTTTTTAAAAAATTACTCTTATCCGTAGTTGAAACAGTTTATGATAATATTCAAACTAGAATTGTATGTGTGAAATGGATAGAATGATTTTTCTGTTAATAATGAAACTTATAGTGTATCTGTCTTATTTAAATACATAATAACATAATATACTAAAGAACACATTGTGATTCTTATGCAATTAAGTTATTTCAACCGGAAAAGTGAAGCTTCTAATTACTGTCGCTGTGCAATAACATGTTCATTGTTAATAACATATACTGTAAATTTTAAACATTATTGAACAGAAAATAAGACTTGTAATTAAATTGTACTGATAAAAACATATCAGTTCGTACGTGGACAAAACGGTAATTGTAAAATGAGGGACTTTCTAACTTTTTATCAACAAAAAATTGTTGTCCTAAATATGTAACTCGTAAAAGATATTAAAAATGCTTATTGCTGAATTATTTAAAAAAAAATACCATTTCCAAAAATCAAATTTGCAGATATAGGAAGCGATTTAAACTTTAAACGATGAATTTTTTCACATTTCATGAAAGATTTCTATAGGTCGCCTCGATTTTATCCCATTGTTTCATGTGTTCATTAACATACAATTTTCAGTGTGCTATTAGGAATGAATTTTACAAGAAGTATGTTATAGGCATTTCAAATTGGCAAGTTTTTCAACAATTGTATGTTGTATAATTAATTGTACACGTTTATAAATTTGCCAAGCAAGTATTCCATATAAATAAAGAAATTATACTTAAAATGACACGTCCGTTTGTGTATCAAATTGTTTCTCATTAATGAAACCGATTGTACTTAACTTATGAATTAAATATTTATTTCTTTTGTAATATTAATAATGAAGTACAGTGTTCAATTTCAAATATAGTTAATTCGTTTATTAAATTATAACAAATAGTTATTTTTACCATCATTATACATATTCAAATACACTTTTGTGCTGTACTTGTTGAAGAGACAAGTTCAGTAACTTGTCCTGTACAGATGAATCCAAAGCATCTGGATGTTCAGGACTAGGAAGGCAGTTACTGATATACACACCGCCTTTATTTTCAATTGCTTTATTCACGGCTGCATACACGATGGAAGTAGCTCCTTGCCTCGCATTCTAAAAACATATTCCTTTATGAAGTATCTAGTTTTTAACTCATACAATATCTATTTCTTAAGG